>PPLG03000038.1:0-15610 GCA_003706415.3 Deakozyma indianensis
GCTAGCTCAACAACGGACAAAAGACTCCGCAATCGGGTCCGCTATCAACAGAATTGTCCAAACAGACAATCGGTCTCCGGAAGATCTGTCATGCAGACCCCTGGCGCCTTGAACACGGAGTCCACAGCTTCTCGAGACAAGCACAGCGAAGCATTTACGCATCTGCCTTCACCCGTAGGATTGAGGCCATAAGCAATTTAGATTAGCTATTAACATAACCAAAAAGCCTTTTAACGAAACATAGAGTTCGATACGTTCATGTCGCAGTAAAGTTTGCCGACATGCAGGCGATGTGTGGGGAGGCAGAATCGTTGTCGTCATAGACGCAAGTAGAACAATGGTGTCCACCAGGTGACGCCTCGAAGATATCGCAGCAGGGTCAGAGAGTGACACTGCGCTGACACCGGGGCGGAGTTTGCGCTGGCTTGGTTTCTTATTATGGAGAATGGATCATTCGGCACTAGGGCCAGCGTGGGAGCGTTACAGGAACAAGACCCTGTTCTGAGGGGCATGCTACAAGTAGCTGCAGAATGTGTGGGGAGCATCATGCACGATGTGTGGGGAGGGCACAATATCTGTGGGGAGTAGCACACTTCGCGTGTAGAAATCTGTGGGGAAACACTTCACGAGGTGGAAGAAATTGTGGGGAGGCGCTTCACGAATAGTCTGCGCGATATGGTTTGCGGGGGAGATTGATATGGTTTGGCGCTGGTTTCTAGCGGAGAACGATATCATTCCGTGGGAATCCCGCATCGCTGATCGCTGTCGTTTATCCAACCCGTGATCGCGTCTGGCTCGAGCCGCATGCTAAAGAGAAGAAATAGGTATATTAAGCACTTATGTAAGGCGGAAGTCTAAAGTTGTGCCAAGTGTTGTCTCTTTGCAGAGGGTGAGCACTATAGCGCCAAGCTGTTCTATTGAAAGGCGTTTGGGAGTGTATGCTGCCAAGGCCTATTATTTCCTGTTTAGTGGTATCTGTGTAGATCTGAGCTTTAAGTTTTCAGAGTTCGCAGTACTGTCAATCATAATAGACTCAGCAATTAACGGCTTAAAAGCTTGTTGTAAAGACTGCTACTCCCTGTTGAAATGACGATACAAGGTTCACTTCATTTATGAATGTGCGGTGCTCTCAAGTGAAGAAACATTGCCACTGGCTACACAGCACAGTACTACTGTCTAGCTTTAATAGGAACACGAGTTAAAGCGCATCATGGATCACTTGTGTAGTTTTCTTTCAGATGAGATGTGGCTGATTGCCTGACTGTGTGTCCCTTACCTGGGTGTCCACTAGCCGTCGCCTGCAGAATCCTGCCACGTTACCACGGGAAGTGATCGGGTTCTTCCCGAGGAGAGACAGCGTGGGATTGGAATAAGACCAGCGAAGCAGTATAGGTCCGCACAGAGACCCCACAACTGTAACCTGTTTGCAGGATAGGACTGCCCGATTTGGTAGCGGTGGTGGCGATGGTGGTGGTGGGGACCGTACGTACGAGAGTGGCCTCACGGCAAATTTAACTCAGTTGTAGATTAGAAGTGAACAGTATAACCGCATGAAACGAGCCGCAGTAATTCAGTACCATGGTTACGTTCCGCAATCGATCTCTCTTAAAAAGCGGGAATGCCAATGGTATGAGCAGTGACTGGACAAAACACTCTAGATCTCGCGGCGGCTACGAACAAGTTAGCGTGGGACGAAGTTCAAGCTGAGGGGTACCCCTCGAACTCTGTGGGGAGGGTTCGAAATGTGGGAGGGAATCAGTGGGGCTCCACTTGAGTGGAGCGGGGTTCTTCTGGTAGTCATGTTTTCCGGTTGGTAAAGGTAGACTCAATGACGCGATAGCAGATACTCTGCCTTGACTTGATAGCGTTTAGTGTTGCTAGAGATCGGTGCTTTCTTAGAGAAACGATAAAGTAGAAGATGCGGGAGTCTGTTAGATGGGTACCATTCAGTGGGGTGAGTAGCGGGGAAAAATATTGCGGGTTTACAAAGTTCTATTAGAAGCTTGTGGATCCGAAAGAGTGAAGCTCCTAGGATAGCTCTCACGTTTCTGATCTTCGAATATGTAAACGTCGTGATCTCGCGAAACAAATGAATACTCAATCGCTCACCACTGCTCTATCTAACAACTTGCTCGATAATCCCACTCCAATTAGCATGCTCAGTGTTCTGTACGTGACGTCAGGAAGACACTGTCCTCACAAGCATTACTGGCGGCGAGGTAATTACCTTCTTCCGTGCACCACGTTGAAAATCTATTCATTACTTTAAATGATCTATCTACTTCGTCACACATAGGGCTTTCTGGCACACGGGGCTTCCCGGTAGGTCCATCTGCTCACCGCCAGTTGCACAGATGAGGAACAGAACAGGTCCCAATTTTCCACTGAAATTCGAGTACTCATGAGATTCTGATATCCATGATGCCCCAAAACATTTGGTACTGATCGATAGTGCGCCATAGCCTTTCTCGAGATATCAGCTGGCCCAACTTATGTCATAGGAGTTGGATTGGGCCTGGGATCTTCTATGCAAGCTCCGCCGATAGGTTCTTCATGTGGTAAGTGATAATACAACACGCTAAAGCCAGTTGCAAATAATTCGATGAAAAAACATGACCTATTACTCTTGATCTGATCTAGGGATCCTAACGAAAACTTATTTAAACAGCAATCTCATCAACATCTAAATAGACATCATGTTACAAACCTGACTCCTTAACAGTTTTGTAGGTGAACTTCCCTTGGGTGACGTTGGCGTTATCGTCTGGGACGCGGTAGGCAAAGTCTCCAGAGGCGAAGCTGCCAGAAAGGATATTGAGGAAACCGTCTGGACCGCCGAGATCTGGCTTGGCAAGGGTGGCAGCAGCTACTTCCTGCACAGATTCGTGAGTGATTGGCTTAATAGTGAATTTCTTGCCGTAAGAGCCCTTCTCAAGCTCTTCAGCAATCTCGTCCTGGGTGACGGTGTCACCGGCGATTCTGTAAACGTCCTTGAGCTCAGATGGCTTTCTGGAAGCGAGAGAGGCAATCGACAAACCGATGTCCGCAATATGAGTGGTGAGAAGTGGGATCTTGCCGTCGTCGATCTTTCTGTACTCGTCGTCAGAAAACTGAAAGACCTTGGGAACCTTCTTCAAGAGTTCGTAAAAGTAACCAGTCTTGAGCTCGACAGTTTTGATGCCAAGAGAACGCGCCTGTACGACAACCTTTGCCTTGATGCCAAAAGCGGGTTCGTAACGAGATTTCTCGTAGTCGAGACCGTACTCGGAAGGGAAGAAGACCTTGACCTTTGCCTCAGCAATGGATTCGACCAGGATGGTCTTATCGTAGGTGATACCGGAGATGTCAATGACAACGTCCTGACCCCTGAAGGCAGCGACGGCCGAAGCCTTGTTGCTGACGTCGGCCTGGACGTACTTGATAAGGTCCGTTGAGGTCTCCTTGGAGGCGTCTCTGGTGATGACATGCACAGGTTTGGCAAAGGCGGCGGAGAATGGAGAGTCGGTGAGGGCAGCCAGGAGGCCCTGGATGAGAAAGCCGTGGGCCCCGACAACGGTAACTTGAACAGACATAATTAGGTTTCTAGGGGGTTTGTGTTTAGAATACAAGAATGATCAATTGGATTGAATAACGATTTGAGAGGAAACGCAGCTGAATTTATAGTTGTGGAGCCCGGCAGGACCATTACATTTGCGTTTACCTCATTTTAATGCCCTAGGTACGGGTTGCCGGGATTCTGCACCCCATCTGCGCATTTTCCCCATTACATTAGCCTTACAGCGACTGCATTACAAATGGTGTCAATATATTACTGCCCTAAACGGCATGCGGATTAGTAAATTCGTTGGGCAGGCATTTTCCGCGCACGGCTCGATTAGACATTGTACGTAAAAGTATGGTAATATCTGCTTTTGGACACTCATGGATTACTGAGCACCGTTGAATACTCAGAGAAACGGCCGCGGCCGTGATCGTGGCATTGAAAGGGGACTGTTCCAGTACTCGCCAGCCGCTGGAGTGGCAAATTTCATGTACCTTGGCGATTCTCGGTGTGCGCAGTGTATATGTTTTTTTTGCCTGCTAGTCTCTGCTGGTTTTCCGACGCCCTCCGCCTTGGATGCCTTATAGCTGTCCTCGACAGCAATACAATGCTTTCGCACGCGTCCAATATAGGGTAGCATTTTCTAAAATATGTGTTCTTCGGTTTAGCAGCTAATATATTTCTTGTTATGCCTTGTCGTTTCCCCTTCTCACTAGGTGTGGTCGCTCTGTGGTGGCTCTTTGCGAATTACGGAGAGAATATCTAGTGAAATTGCTGTCCTACCAATCTACAAGCGGTTTTGGTACGTCCTGCTAGCGTACATCAGTTCAGATGGTTCAAATGGTTCCATCAAAGGCACGCTGGCAGTGCTGGCGAGCGACATGGTGAGACATGCAGGGGTTGCACCTGCAGGGGTTGGGATGCACGTCGGGTGCTTCAGGGTCCACGAAGGATACAGCGGCCTAAACAAGGTTAGGGCGCATGCACTAGTTGCGACTATTGTCTGAACTAACCGCGGTTGCATTGAAAACGACAAAGATATTCAACAACAGCTTCCTATTGTGGTCATTATTGTTCTTTTACATCTCTACATCAGGCATAGTCGCTCATTTTGCAGTACAAGCAATGCGACGCTCCCACCTGCATTAACATCATAGGAATAAACCTGGCTGAGATCTTGCGGCAGAAGGTCGTAATTACCAGACGTAAAAATTCTGAAATTCGCGTCTTTTTGCTTTGGCTTAGGGAAACGTTTGAATCACGAAAGACTAAATACGGCACGACGCCTGCGTGACGCATGACTGTCGCTGTGACTATTAGACCGCCCCAGATAAAGGAGTGGTCGTCTTGTGGTGACAACAGAACGTTTAATTGTCATCACTATATTAAACAGATTGCTGCCATTTGATAATTGAACAATCCCAGTTTCAAATGTCTCATACGCTTGAAAACCTTCTTGCTAAGCTCGTCTACAACATCTTTCAGTACCTGTGTCTAAGGGACATTGTCCAGCTTGAGAAGTGCTCTAAACGATGCCAGCAGCTGGCGTGGATTGGAAAGGCACGGTTGGTGCGCAGCGATGCGTCTCTAAGAGACAAGAATTCATCACTCTGTGAGCTCCTTAACAATTTGAAGGAAGAAGAGGATAGAGAGGACCTCGAGCGCCCCACATTTGTCAAATTCAGTTGGAAGTGTGAAATGCTCAATTATGTTCGCAACACAAAGAATCTGCATTGCGATATTTTCCGCATCCATCTACTTGCCAGAGAGTTGAGTGTACCCGACAGTTTCGTGATTTACAACATTTTTTTTAGAGCAGCTATTGGCAGTTCTAGGACGTTCGCTGAGTTTAGTTTTTTCGACGGAAATGTTACGAACAGGGGTGCAGCATGTATTAACCGGTCAGCCTGGCTATCATTTTTAAGAGAAATACCAACAGACAGTGTTACTTGTGACGACCCAAATGGATACGACTGGTCAGGAATCCACCTGGATCAAATCACGCTACTCCACCGCACGAGCGCTTATACGGTTGTAGTTGATAACCTACCACATCTAAAATGGCTACTGGTACCGCCCGGCTACACATTTGACCAAGAATGGCCACATTTCGCCGCACTTATGTTGAGCATCGCACCTCACGAGTATGGCCCTCTTCCAAGCAACCTTAATGCTCTCGGCATTCAGCATAGCACTCTGACCAGACTACAGAATTTGCCAGACAGTTTAAGTTATCTGTATGTGTGCGACAATGATAACCTTTGCCATGTGGACAGCCTTCCAACGAACCTGAAGTTTCTCTGCGTCTCTACGAACCAAAACGTTATCCAAATCAACACCCTACCACCTAACCTGACCCACCTGAACCTGTTTCATAACAACCTTACCAGTCTCGGTGCGCTGCCATCCAAGCTGAACTACCTGAACCTGTCGCGGAATAAACTTACCACTCTCGATGTGATTCCACCTAATCTGACCCACATGGACGTCTCTGATAACAACCTTACTAGTCTCGGTGCGCTGCCATCCAAGCTGAACTACCTGAACCTGTCGCGGAATAAACTTACCACTCTCGATGTGATTCCACCTAATCTGACCCACATGGACGTCTCTGATAACAACCTTACTAGTCTCGGTGCGCTGCCATCCAAGCTGGACTACCTGAACCTGTCGTCGAATAAACTTACCACTCTCGGCGTGATTCCACCTAACCTGACCCACCTGAACCTGTCTAGGAATAAACTTACCAGTCTCGGTGCGCTGCCACCTAATCTGGACCACCTGGACCTGTCAGATAACGAACTTTCCATTTTTAATACGCTGCCACGCAATCTGAAGCATTTGTCTTTGTCATACAACTTCCTGCCTTGGCTCGATACCTTACCACACAATATCACCGACCTCTGCTTGTCAGGCAACAATCTAACCCGGGTCAATACCCTTCCGCCAAATCTCACGCGCCTCAATCTATCAAACAACAGACTAACCAACATTGGTACCTTACCGCCTACTATCACCGACCTCTGCTTGTCAGGCAACAATCTAACCCGGGTCAATACCCTTCCGCCAAATCTCACGCGCCTCAATCTATCAAACAACAGACTAACCAACATTGGTACCTTACCGCCTACTATCACCGACCTCTGCTTGTCAGGCAACAATCTAACCCGGGTCAATACCCTTCCGCCAAATCTCACGCGCCTCAATCTATCAAACAACAGACTAACCAACATTGGTACCTTACCGCCTACTATCACGTTCCTCGATCTATCAGAGAACAGACTAACCAGCATTGATACACTTCCGCCCAAGCTCGTATTCCTCGATCTATCAGCAAACAGGCTCTCCAGCCTTGATACCGATATCCTGCCGGCCAATCTGAGATCCCTCAGTCTAGTACGCAACAGACTAACCAGCCTTGGTAGCTTGCCACCCAAACTCAAACGGCTTAATTTGAGTGACAACGAACTATCCAGCCTTAGTTCCCTGCCACCTAATCTCAAATCCCTCGACTTGTTTAACAACAAACTGGAAAAACTTGATACTCTACCACGCAGCCTGTCGTTCTTGAAGTTGTCGCGCAATTGTCTCACCCAACTCGACAATCTACCGCCTGGGCTGACCTTTGTAGACCTTTCTCACAACTGTCTGACTCGGGTGAACGGCCTACCATCTGGCCTTCACTCTCTATGCCTTTCCTACAACAAGTTCACTCAATTTGATAACATACCACCTGAGCTGGAAACTCTAGACCTTTCTCACAATTGTCTCACCCGAGTGGACGGCTTACCACCTGGCCTTCACGACCTACGCCTTTCGGACAACAACCTGACTCAACTTGATAACCTACCGTCTGAGCTGAGAAGTCTAGATCTTTCATACAACCACCTGACTGTCCTTGAGAAAATCCCACCCAATTTGAACCGTCTATGCCTATCTCACAATAACCTCACTGAGTTGAACACAATACCACCAAACCTTACAGATCTAGACCTTTATCACAATAGGCTGACTCGGCTGGGGCAGTTGCCATCTACCCTTACCTCTATAAGGCTCTTTCACAACAACCTTACTCACATTGACAGTACATCACCGGACATTACCTCACTGAACCTCTCGCACAACAACCTGTCGCGGCTCTTCCTTTTATCACCCGATATAGAAACACTCAATTTGTCAAACAACAAGCTAACACAACTTGACAACTTACCACCGAAGCTGATATCTCTGGATCTCTCTTGCAATAATTTGACTCAACTCGACAACTTGCCGCCCACCCTGCAACACCTATACCTAGCGCACAATAACCTGAGTCAAGTCGACAACATGCCCTCGAATCTGAGATCGCTGTGTCTCTCACGTAACAATTTGACTCGCATCGACAACTTGCCCGTTTCTCTGACATCTCTGGTTGTTTCGTGCAACAACTTGACTCGACTTGACAACCTGCCATCGAGGCTGACATCCCTTGTTCTTTCCCGCAACAGCTTGTCTCAACTTGACAAACTGCCCACTACCCTTCATCATCTGTCCCTGTCGCACAACAAACTGACCCAACTCGAGAATCTGCCACAGTTTTTGAAGCGTCTAGATCTGTCGCACAATAATCTGACACAGCTAGACAACTTGCCACCGAATCTGGACCATCTAGACCTGTCTCACAACAAACTGACGCATCTCGACAATTTACCACTGGGGCTGAAATTTCTGGACCTGTCTGGCAACAACTTGACTCAGCTCCCTACCTTTCCACCCGATATAAAGAAACTCAACTTGTCACACAGCAAGCTGACAGAATACAACAACCTACCACCGAATCTGGAATCCCTAGATCTCTCTTGCAACAAATTGACTCAGATATTTCCCTTATCCCCCAATATTGTGAGACTCAACCTGTCATACAGCGGCCTAAACAAGGTTAGGGCGCATGCACTAGTTGCGACTATTGTCTGAACTAACCGCGGTTGCATTGAAAACGACAAAGATATTCAACAACAGCTTCCTATTGTGGTCATTATTGTTCTTTTACATCTCTACATCAGGCATAGTCGCTCATTTTGCAGTACAAGCAATGCGACGCTCCCACCTGCATTAACATCATAGGAATAAACCTGGCTGAGATCTTGCGGCAGAAGGTCGTAATTACCAGACGTAAAAATTCTGAAATTCGCGTCTTTTTGCTTTGGCTTAGGGAAACGTTTGAATCACGAAAGACTAAATACGGCACGACGCCTGCGTGACGCATGACTGTCGCTGTGACTATTAGACCGCCCCAGATAAAGGAGTGGTCGTCTTGTGGTGACAACAGAACGTTTAATTGTCATCACTATATTAAACAGATTGCTGCCATTTGATAATTGAACAATCCCAGTTTCAAATGTCTCATACGCTTGAAAACCTTCTTGCTAAGCTCGTCTACAACATCTTTCAGTACCTGTGTCTAAGGGACATTGTCCAGCTTGAGAAGTGCTCTAAACGATGCCAGCAGCTGGCGTGGATTGGAAAGGCACGGTTGGTGCGCAGCGATGCGTCTCTAAGAGACAAGAATTCATCACTCTGTGAGCTCCTTAACAATTTGAAGGAAGAAGAGGATAGAGAGGACCTCGAGCGCCCCACATTTGTCAAATTCAGTTGGAAGTGTGAAATGCTCAATTATGTTCGCAACACAAAGAATCTGCATTGCGATATTTTCCGCATCCATCTACTTGCCAGAGAGTTGAGTGTACCCGACAGTTTCGTGATTTACAACATTTTTTTTAGAGCAGCTATTGGCAGTTCTAGGACGTTCGCTGAGTTTAGTTTTTTCGACGGAAATGTTACGAACAGGGGTGCAGCATGTATTAACCGGTCAGCCTGGCTATCATTTTTAAGAGAAATACCAACAGACAGTGTTACTTGTGACGACCCAAATGGATACGACTGGTCAGGAATCCACCTGGATCAAATCACGCTACTCCACCGCACGAGCGCTTATACGGTTGTAGTTGATAACCTACCACATCTAAAATGGCTACTGGTACCGCCCGGCTACACATTTGACCAAGAATGGCCACATTTCGCCGCACTTATGTTGAGCATCGCACCTCACGAGTATGGCCCTCTTCCAAGCAACCTTAATGCTCTCGGCATTCAGCATAGCACTCTGACCAGACTACAGAATTTGCCAGACAGTTTAAGTTATCTGTATGTGTGCGACAATGATAACCTTTGCCATGTGGACAGCCTTCCAACGAACCTGAAGTTTCTCTGCGTCTCTACGAACCAAAACGTTATCCAAATCAACACCCTACCACCTAACCTGACCCACCTGAACCTGTTTCATAACAACCTTACCAGTCTCGGTGCGCTGCCATCCAAGCTGAACTACCTGAACCTGTCGCGGAATAAACTTACCACTCTCGATGTGATTCCACCTAATCTGACCCACATGGACGTCTCTGATAACAACCTTACTAGTCTCGGTGCGCTGCCATCCAAGCTGAACTACCTGAACCTGTCGCGGAATAAACTTACCACTCTCGATGTGATTCCACCTAATCTGACCCACATGGACGTCTCTGATAACAACCTTACTAGTCTCGGTGCGCTGCCATCCAAGCTGAACTACCTGAACCTGTCGCGGAATAAACTTACCACTCTCGATGTGATTCCACCTAATCTGACCCACATGGACGTCTCTGATAACAACCTTACTAGTCTCGGTGCGCTGCCATCCAAGCTGGACTACCTGAACCTGTCGTCGAATAAACTTACCACTCTCGGCGTGATTCCACCTAACCTGACCCACCTGAACCTGTCTAGGAATAAACTTACCAGTCTCGGTGCGCTGCCACCTAATCTGGACCACCTGGACCTGTCAGATAACGAACTTTCCATTTTTAATACGCTGCCACGCAATCTGAAGCATTTGTCTTTGTCATACAACTTCCTGCCTTGGCTCGATACCTTACCACACAATATCACCGACCTCTGCTTGTCAGGCAACAATCTAACCCGGGTCAATACCCTTCCGCCAAATCTCACGCGCCTCAATCTATCAAACAACAGACTAACCAACATTGGTACCTTACCGCCTACTATCACCGACCTCTGCTTGTCAGGCAACAATCTAACCCGGGTCAATACCCTTCCGCCAAATCTCACGCGCCTCAATCTATCAAACAACAGACTAACCAACATTGGTACCTTACCGCCTACTATCACGTTCCTCGATCTATCAGAGAACAGACTAACCAGCATTGATACACTTCCGCCCAAGCTCGTATTCCTCGATCTATCAGCAAACAGGCTCTCCAGCCTTGATACCGATATCCTGCCGGCCAATCTGAGATCCCTCAGTCTAGTACGCAACAGACTAACCAGCCTTGGTAGCTTGCCACCCAAACTCAAACGGCTTAATTTGAGTGACAACGAACTATCCAGCCTTAGTTCCCTGCCACCTAATCTCAAATCCCTCGACTTGTTTAACAACAAACTGGAAAAACTTGATACTCTACCACGCAGCCTGTCGTTCTTGAAGTTGTCGCGCAATTGTCTCACCCAACTCGACAATCTACCGCCTGGGCTGACCTTTGTAGACCTTTCTCACAACTGTCTGACTCGGGTGAACGGCCTACCATCTGGCCTTCACTCTCTATGCCTTTCCTACAACAAGTTCACTCAATTTGATAACATACCACCTGAGCTGGAAACTCTAGACCTTTCTCACAATTGTCTCACCCGAGTGGACGGCTTACCACCTGGCCTTCACGACCTACGCCTTTCGGACAACAACCTGACTCAACTTGATAACCTACCGTCTGAGCTGAGAAGTCTAGATCTTTCATACAACCACCTGACTGTCCTTGAGAAAATCCCACCCAATTTGAACCGTCTATGCCTATCTCACAATAACCTCACTGAGTTGAACACAATACCACCAAACCTTACAGATCTAGACCTTTATCACAATAGGCTGACTCGGCTGGGGCAGTTGCCATCTACCCTTACCTCTATAAGGCTCTTTCACAACAACCTTACTCACATTGACAGTACATCACCGGACATTACCTCACTGAACCTCTCGCACAACAACCTGTCGCGGCTCTTCCTTTTATCACCCGATATAGAAACACTCAATTTGTCAAACAACAAGCTAACACAACTTGACAACTTACCACCGAAGCTGATATCTCTGGATCTCTCTTGCAATAATTTGACTCAACTCGACAACTTGCCGCCCACCCTGCAACACCTATACCTAGCGCACAATAACCTGAGTCAAGTCGACAACATGCCCTCGAATCTGAGATCGCTGTGTCTCTCACGTAACAATTTGACTCGCATCGACAACTTGCCCGTTTCTCTGACATCTCTGGTTGTTTCGTGCAACAACTTGACTCGACTTGACAACCTGCCATCGAGGCTGACATCCCTTGTTCTTTCCCGCAACAGCTTGTCTCAACTTGACAAACTGCCCACTACCCTTCATCATCTGTCCCTGTCGCACAACAAACTGACCCAACTCGAGAATCTGCCACAGTTTTTGAAGCGTCTAGATCTGTCGCACAATAATCTGACACAGCTAGACAACTTGCCACCGAATCTGGACCATCTAGACCTGTCTCACAACAAACTGACGCATCTCGACAATTTACCACTGGGGCTGAAATTTCTGGACCTGTCTGGCAACAACTTGACTCAGCTCCCTACCTTTCCACCCGATATAAAGAAACTCAACTTGTCACACAGCAAGCTGACAGAATACAACAACCTACCACCGAATCTGGAATCCCTAGATCTCTCTTGCAACAAATTGACTCAGATATTTCCCTTATCCCCCAATATTGTGAGACTCAACCTGTCATACAACAAGTTGACTGAAGTCGACAACCTGCCATTGATGCTGAACCAGCTAGACCTGTCGCACAACAAGTTGACTCAAGTCGAAAATCTGCCGCCGTACCTGCTCCATCTGAACGTATCGCACAACAAACTGACGCAATTCCAAAATCTGCCATTGGGGCTGGACCAGGGGGTGCTAGACCTGTCTCACAACAACTTGACGAAGGTCGAAATTCTGTCACCGTATCTGGACCGTCTAGACCTGTCACACAACAACTTAACTCAAGTTGAAAATCTGCCATCGTGTTTGCACCATCTAGACCTGTCACACAACAACCTGACACAAGTCGATAACTTTCCATTCGATCTCGAGTCTCTTAACCTGTCGCACAACAAGTTGTCCCAAGTCAATGCGCTACCACAGACCATGGAATCCCTCAATCTAGTGCACAACGAATTGATGGAATTGACCAACCTACCCCGCAAGCTAAAGGCTCTCGATGTCTCGCACAACAATCTCACCCTGGTCGACGGACTACCATCGGGCCTTCACAATTTGAGACTCTCACACAATAACTTGAGTCAGCTTGAAAAGATGCCACCGAACCTGAATCATCTGCTCCTCTCTCATAATAAGCTGACTCGGATGATGGAACTACCGCCTACTCTCCGATCACTGAGCCTCTCCTACAACAGCCTCAGCGAACTTGACGACCTGCCGCCCAACTTGGAAGCGCTTCACCTGTCTCACAATAAGCTGAGTCGGGTTGGCAAGTTACCACCTAGTCTGCACACCTTGAGGCTCTCCCACAACAACTTGAGTCAGCTTGACAAGATACCGCCAAATGTCAGGTCACTGCAGCTGTCTCATAACAAGCTCACTAGTATGGATGGGATGCCGCATTCTGTAATTGGCAGACAACAAAGTGATTTGTAACTTGTGATCATTGCTAGACACTCATCCTTCTCGAGAACGGACCAAGCCAGGTGGACAATAGGACAGGCTGAAGTGCCTGTAATGTATCCTACTTATGTATGAATCTTAATAATGAGTCTTACTTATTACTCTGTCTATTTATCTGCTCATTGCCAAACACGCCAGGAGTCAGGGGATGATTCAAGGGATGATCGCTACCCGCACCCTGCAGTGTTTAAACTAAGAACTCGGCAGCACCCAGACACCTGACTGATGTCGAGCCGTCTCCTGATATAACTCACGCTATAGTTGGTAGATTTAAGCCACTTTTTGTAATTCTTGTAATAGTTTGTGTAAGCAATAATTATTAATCTACAATAATCGATTAAACTAACTAGTCATCCGTGTTAAACACAGATCAAATTATATATAAATTCTAATGTCTTCAATAAAAGTCACTTTTTGTCGCCAATTCACTCTCCCCTCTCTGGAAATCCCTTCTAACTTTTCATCCATGCAGTTGGAATGATCTTCAAGGCGTTACCCCACCTTGATCGCTGGGACAAATATGACAGCATCATGCAGCCACCTGAGTAACGCTCACATCCCTGTAAAGCTGCGTACATCGTCGTCGCTCAATTGCAAATATTCTTTTTCAAATGTCTCTCGCACCGCTGCTGCCTACGGAGCTGGCCTACAAGATATTCCAGTACCTGTGTTTGAAGGATATTGTCGAGCTTGAGAAATGCTCTAAACGATGCCAGCAGTTCGCATGGATGGCCAAGGCGAGGTTGGTGCATTCCGACACATCTCTCCAAGAAAAGAATTCATCTCTGTGTGCAATTCTCAACAACTTGAAAGAAGAATGGGAGCTCAAAATGCTGTACTATTTCTGCAACAAGGTAGATCTGCGCTGTGATGTCCACCGGGTCCACCACTTGGCGGCTCAGGTGTATGCGGCAGGCGATAATAACCTTGATGACTTCTTTGTTATCACTGACATTGCTGAAGATTGCCTTAGTGAACACGCAGTTGCCTCTGTTTTGGACGATCGTGGCTATGATTGGCGTTATAACTGGTTCTCAATGATTATTGTTAACAGCCCGTTCGTACTGTCGCTTGTAGCAGAACTGCACATTCCTTATGTTAAGTGCAATGATCCAAATGCATACGACTGGTCGGGAACTCACGTTGAGAGTATTTTCCTATGCGGTCCTCCAGATGATGGCACTGCCATTTATACGGTTATAGTCGGCAACTTACCACCTTTGAGATCGCTTAAGGTAAGCCTTGGTTACACATTTGACGGAGAGTGGCCGGATTTCGCCGTACTTACTTTGAGGGGCTGCTCACTGCACGAATACGGCCGGCTTCCAAGCAGCCTGAAAGCTCTTGACATTTCCGATGGCTACGATACCACCACGCTAGAGATATTTTCGGTCGATTTGGTGGGTTTGAGGGCATTGCGTCTATTTAACCTTCGTCATGTAGGCGTCTTACCGTCGAGCCTGACGTTTTTCAAGCTGTCGGGCTGTCCTCTAACGCGGCTTGACACTCTGCCGCCGAACCTAACACATCTGGACTGCTCTAGCTGCAAACTTAGCAGTCTTGGTTCACTTCCACTCAAGCTGAAATTCCTTGATTTGTCGAACAATAATCTGAATCGGCTCGACACACTGCCACCTGGCCTGATCCATCTAGATCTGTCGCATAACAACCTTACTAGCCTTGGTACATTACCATGCACCTTGAAGTCCCTGGACCTCTCTTATAATTTCTTCAGCCAGTTCTTCTTCTCGCCAAACTGGAGATCTCTAGACCTCTCTCAAAATAAACTGACTCGGACGGACGGGTATCCGTATGTTCTGTACAGCTTGAATCTGTCTCACAACAATTTGACTTTGCTCGAAAACATACCGTCAGGCCTTCACACTCTAGACCTCTGTCACAATAGCCTCACTCGGGTCGATACTCTACCACGCGAATTACGTTCCCTTGACCTGTCGAAGAAAAACCTTTCAATGCTTGACAACCTACCGGCCTGTCTACATGATCTAAGCCTCTCGTACAACAAACTGGCAACTCTTCACAATTTGCCGGCGGAGTTGGTGAGCTTAGACCTCTCTCACAACGACTTGACCCAGCTACCCAGCATACCCCGAGGTTTGAAAACCTTGGACTTGTCGCATAATAACCTAACTCGACTCGGCAGCCTGCCACCTGCGCTTCATTTCCTAGACATCTCTCACAACAACTTGACTCAGCTAGTCAGCATTCCGCAGGGACTTGATTCCCTTGACTTGTCGTACAACAAACTAAGTCGACTGGAT
>PPLG03000039.1:0-10746 GCA_003706415.3 Deakozyma indianensis
GAGACTGAAAAACAGCGATTTTGGATATTTAGTTTTAATTTTAGTTGGGGAAGTGGGCCCAGAAGGGTTTTCGAGTATTATTATAGTTGTTTTTTAATATTTTTTGATTTAGTTGGGTAAAACGTTCTGTTTGGTTGGGAAACGCCGATTAGTTGGTGTAGGAGTTGTTTTAGAAGGGATTTCAAAATTATTTAAGAATCGATTTTAAGAGAGGGGGTATGTGGCGGATATCTATCTTCTATATGACAAAGTGCAATTCAAACACAAAAATGTGCAATTATATTAATGAAAAAGGTGTTAAATGTAAGTTTAAACCTAATATGGAATTTTGTGGGTATCATAAGAAAGAAAAGCCGCAAGATGATCGATTTGAAGAATTAATGAAAGAAATCCGTGGGATGTCGCTGGAGATACGTCATCTTAAATCGAAGCTTGATTTAATGCATGGTATTATGGCTGGAAGATATGTGGACAAATCTGAAGTTACGAATACTCTTCAAGGCATGCAAGACAATTTCAAGAAAAACAACATGCGAATATTTAGCCCAAAGAACAATATTTTTGGGAAATAGTCTGTATTTTTAATTTAAAGAAGTATATTTTTGATAACTGACTAGCATTAGTCTATGTGTTTGTAGAATGTTGGTTAAGGTCATGCTATTGAAATCTTTTTCTAACATGGGGAAAGTAATTATATCTGTATCGTTTTCATTAACTATACCTATATGCATTAGATCCATTAACGGTCCTATTTTTAATCTTTTCAATAATCTATAATCGTGCAATATATATTTATAATAGTAGGGTAAAGTCGTAATATCCAATATTCTCCATCCTTTATTTTCTTTCCAAGTAGATGTTGTAAGATCGTAGACCAAATATCTGTCATTATTTTCGTCTAGTACTTGTCCTCCGATTGATGTAATAGAACATATTGAAGTTGTAACATTCGACAATCCTATAATGTAATTGTTGAAAGCTAGATATCTAGGGTGCAAATGAGAGCCGATAACTTTTCCGAAGTGATCGAGTTCGATGTATGTATCAGAATTAGTGACTGGTCTCCTGTTATAAGAGGGATATAGTTTCCCGACATTCAGTGAGGACTTTAATGGAGCTGGTACAGTGAATGAGGAATATTTTTCATTGTTCAGGTAATTATAGTGATCTGTACCTTTTATTTTTGATTGATCAGTTTTATATAATTTAGGAATGTAATAGAGCGTACTGTCATCTTTTCTTTGTGATAGACAAACGAATTTGTCTAACGAGTAATAATAAATACCTGAAGTAGGCGGAAATTCAACTATATTTTTAGCTGAATTTTTTATCGATGAAAGATTTCTAGTTACTTTTGGCCAATCTAATTGATTCTCTCTTTTTGAATTATACCACATCAAATAGTCATATGCGCAATAATTTTCGGAAGGTTTTGGGTTTTCGTCGTCCAACAATGCAAATAATTCCAGAATAATTGTAGAAGAGGTGTTATATAAATTTTCAGCAAAAGAGCAAAAGTTTTTGAAACCTTCTATATTATCGCCTCTATACGAGAAAAGTGAATAATAAACGGAAATTAGTATTTCGTTATATGTAATTGTACTTTTTGTTAAATACAAACCAGTTTTTTCCATTACTTTAATATCATTTTGTAAATAAAGCAGTGTCATCATGGTATGGAAGTCAAAGTTACTTTTATATACAACGTGATATGGTTTTGCCGAACATGAAATTATTTCTATAAATGGAATTTCTAGTATACTTGAAAAAGAAGAGATTGTTTCACAAGTATTTAACGTAAAAAATAAAGAGTACCATCGTCCTTTTGAATATAAATGAACGTCTGCATTATCCTTCGGAGGGTCTAAGTATGGTTTTCTACTCATGTAGGAGCGAGTGAATTTTTTATGTCCATTGAATTTGATAACAGGCCAATCATAATTTAATTTAAATTTATCAATCCATACGTGGATGTCTGGAACTTCCTTGTATATGATAGTTAGCTTATATTCTATATTTGAAGTCATTTAAAAATGTTTAAGATAACAAATATTGAATTTGTCGAATATTATTCACATAGTATATCCAAAGAATTATTGGAAGATATACTTATGGGGACGGAGTGTGATGAAGCTGGCACACTTGTATTAGCATTAAGTAAAGATAGGAAGTTACTACAAGAGGGGCCCTATTTGATCCCGCCAGTTAGATGGATAGAATCCTTTAGTTTGACAGACGAATTTATAATTATTTGCATAGTTAAAGAAATAAATGACTAACAATAAATTTCTTGAAGATAATTTACAGTTTTTCTCAGAGCTGACACAGAAAACTTTATCTGATTTTCATGTTACTGATACAGATAAGACACTGGGTGAAGAAATTGAAGATATCAAAAGACTTATTAGGAATATATCTATTAAGAAAATTCACCGAGTTGAAAAAGCAAATGATGAAAATCTAGTTCAAGTATATTACACAGATGGCAGCAACGAAATAGTAAACAAAGAAGATATGTTAAAAGAAACTATGTATCATAAAAATGATCTTTATAAAAGAATAGAAGATATGCTGTCATTACCGAAAACTCCAATTACTAATATAAGAATAGAAAAACATATTGTTCTTACTGAAAGAAGAAAGATTGAAAAACCATCAGAGAAAATATTTTTCTTATCGGACAATTAAATATAAGAATTATTAGTAATTGATTCTAAATATCCAGTCACAGGTGTGTTCAATGCGATTGAGACAGCACTTACCCTCGCGCTCATGCATAGTTCATACCAGAAAATTTCAGATACACCGTTTAAATAACATTCCGGTCTATCACGTATACTTGAATATATCTGCTTAATATTATCAAAACTACCCTTTGAGCCTGATTTTACGATTAATTCCAAATCTGATTTAGTCGAAGTGATTCCGTATAGAGTTAGTTTCTCTAGTTGGTCGTCTTCTTTAAAATCTAAATAATCCGCTAATATATAGTCTTGAATTTTTTTAGCCGGCGGTCTAAGTTTTTTGCTCAATTCTTTTATCGAAGAATCATTAAGTATACCGTAGATGTTCATTTCGTCGCCGTCGAAATCAGCATTGAAACTTTTACATAATAGAGGATTGAATTGAATTGTTTTTACATTAGCTGCTGTGAGTATATCTACAAAAACCATAGAATTAATATTTAAAGATGGTTGTCTATTTAATATACCGTGGTTATATTTAAGCTTATGAGAAGCCGGTATTATTACTGTGTACAAAGGTAAATTTGGATTGGGCGTAATTACAGACCTAATACAGTTATTCACTCTATGACCTTCAATTAATTGATGAAATACACCTTCTTTGGACCTTAGTAATTTTTTAATTTCTTTCTCAATCTTTTTTGAATTGAACGAGGGAAGATTATAGTAGTAGGATAATATAGCAGATCTAGATATTAGTGGTAGAACTACGTGATTTTTATATATTCTCAAGTCTAATACTTCTTTGTCTCCAAATGCCAATGTATTTGTAGATGGTAAAAATTTTTCTTCAAATGGTATAATTTTATACTCGTTTTCCTGGTAAAACCATCTAATGTCATATCCTAAAGCTCTCATGTATCCCAAGCATACTTTAAGATGTTGATGACATTTTCTATAGATAAAATGAGTGGACTCTTTTTTATGTGATATCATGCCGTTTATTTCAGAGACATATACTGAAACTTCATCTGCACTCCACAATTCCTTTATAGTATTCCACGCATTTACCGTGATCAAAATATCTCGTTCCATTTGACCTACTCTTAAACCACTTCCTTTGCTTCTCCCTCCAACTGGTTGAAGAGATAATTCACTTGAAATTCCTGTTTCGTTTCTAGACTGTAATTTATCAGACACTTGATGTCTTAAAGCCATATAGAAGATCTTTCCAACAAAAATCTCGTTTGTTATAGAATCTAATTTTCTCATTTTGCCTCCGTTGCATTCCATTTCTTTTAAATGACCCATGGTCATTCTTGATGGGAACGCGTGTGGGTTCATAATTAACTCTACAATATGTTTTACACCAAATTCGTCTATATAGAATGGCATGTTTGAATCTTTAAATATCATACTGACCACACCTTTTTGTCCATGTCTACTAGTCACTTTATCTCCAATTTCTAGATTCCGAGATTTTTGAACTTCAATTTCAAAATAGTTTTTCTCTTTTATAATGCTTGTAATTATACCGCTATCAATTGAATAAATTCTCGTTAAAGTTTGTATTTCCATAGGATCATACTCAATGTATAGCAATATATTCTCAGTAATAGTTTGACCAATTTCTACTTGAATATCTATTACAGTTTTATTAGATTTATATAGAACTCTCTTTATTGTTCTGAATTTTGAAGCAGTTGATTCACTCACGACTACAGCGTCTTCTAGATTGAATCCGTACCAGGGCATAATTGCTACAAGAAGATTTCTGCCAAGTAGACAAGGTAGATAAGGAGGAACCAGTGGTTGTTCTCCTTCGATTAACCTTTTCTCAGAATACTGATAATCTTGCGATATCGCTTGTTTCATCATAGAGCACGTAAACATACTCCTAATAGGAGGATTATGTAATCTATATGGTAATAATCCCGCCGTGTAACTAGTTGTCACACCATTCTTAGCTTTTTTAATTCTTCCAATGTTAGTAAATATATAACATAATTTACCTGCTTTTACAATATAGGGGTTTGATTCAATTATACTGTCAGTAGATGGTACAGGTCTTGCTTTATTAATTGGATCCATTATTGATTCAATATTATCTTCAGTAATTGTATCATAAATCTTATTCTTTATTCTGTTAGATATAGATTCTCCAATATTCTCAATTAGTTTCGAATCAACCAGTCCGTAATAGACAGAATTTATATACACATGAAATGCGTCTTTTTCTTCAATTGTAGACGATCTTGGCGAACTATTCAACGTTATATTCAATTTCTTCAACAATTCATGGCTAGATTCAGGTACATTAGGTTTTATTTCAAGTGTTTTAAGATAGGTTTTTAAATATTTACCATGATCAAATTGAGTCACTACTGCACCTTCAACTAAATAAGTGGTAGTTCCACATAAAGCTCCATCAGGAGTATGAACTGGACATATTTGACCAATTTCATCCATCGAAACTCTTCTGTCATCCAATCCAACTGTATTTCTAAAAACTGGTAATGTAATTCTTCTTACGGCTTCTATGTTTGAAATTATATTATAGTTATTCATATTTTGGGATACCGTTGTAACATTTTGAATATATTTAACTTTCCAGGAATTTACTTTAAATGCCTTGACTATATCTTCTTTTCTTCGATTCATGTCGTACATTATTTCTCCAATTGTTACAAGTCTTGATATTTTTTCAGGAACGTATCTCAATTCAAACCAGCATTCGAACATATAACATAAAGAAATAAGGTCTGCTTCATCTCTTATAATTTGACCGATTTGTTTAGAATTTTCGGATATAATATTTAAATAATATTCTAATTTATCTGCCGAATTTGCATAGCGAACCATATCCGTCCAGTTATTAGGTAAAAACCACCGTTTGCTCTCTCCTTTACTGTATATTCTGAAATCGAACATGGAAATAATTTCAACTTTATCTCCGTTCACTAAATACGCACTATTTTTGTTGAATGATGTCTTTAATTTAATTTTCATGTTATTAGCTGATTTAAACATCCCGTTGATGATAAAATATCCATCGATTTGTAAAGGGTTGTCTTCTTTATGTTTAGAATGAAGATTTGAACCGATCATAACAGGCAATGCTCTTTGATTATAGAAGGCGCAGTAATCTAAACCGTATTTAACACATTCCGATGGCGTATTCTTAATTGTATTGATGTCAACATCGTAAAAAAGTCGGTTGTAAATATCAATTTGACCGTAGTTCATGCTATTGTAATTATCCGAACGCTTTATATAAATCATATGTATTACGATTTTAAAAAGAGGGGGGTTTATTCAGCAATAGAAAGTTTCGAGATGTCTACTTCTAAATCTTCAGGCTCTACGAATTTATGAATATACATTTGTTTGACATTCACTTGAAGTGTGCTGTTTTCGTCCTCATCCTCATAATAAGTAGGAATAGATAACACAATGACTGATTGGAAACGTTTATTCTTGATATCATCTAAAGAGTTTGTCTTGCCGCTTATAATAGTAGAAGTGTTAATATTCGCTCTAAAAACTCCATCAGCATACACAGGAGATTTTTTGATTCCCAAAAATGAGACAATTTCATCAATTAAAGAAGAGAATTGTTTAGACTTAATATCAATATACTCTTTCTTATATAATGAAACTTTTATACCGTTCACTACAACATATTTGTTTTTTAATGAAATATCAAACGCACTGTCGTCGTAGAAAAGAGGAGTCAAATATTTACCGGGGAATATTTCTTTCTTCTTACCTTTATCGATCTTGTCGATCTCAATCTTGTCATAAATCATAGTTGAATAATTTGTCGATCGTAATATCTGTTTAAAGATTTTAGCTTAACTATTACTGATTCTTTGTTGGGTTCACAATTTATTTTCTTTGCAATTGTTTCATATTCATACGCTTTCATATTGGAAATGAGTTTACCACGCTTTATCCTATTCTTAGCAGTCTGATTTTCCATGTACGTAATTCGTAATCTATTATCTATACATGACCTCCATATAGTATAACCATTGGGTTTTGGAACATTAATTCTGAACTCTGCAGGAGGGTTGGCAAATATAACTTCTTTATTATTCAAGTCATACCCGACTGCTTTTTCTAGATACGTCCTACACCATGAAATATTATACTTATTAGAATCAAAACATTTTTCAAAACTCCAAACTATATTATTTCTCCCTAGAAATACTAGTTTATTATCTACTTGTGGGTGGGTAAAAAGTTCAATTTTATTCTCCATTTTTAGTAGATTGCTGCCTTCCAGGTCTTTTAATCTATCTTCTATTTTCTCTTGTTTACTGAGCGAAATATTCCACATATCGATATCCTTGCTAATATATTCTCCCCCTTGTACTTCAGTGTACGCCGCATGTAAGTATACACATACAGTTCTTTGTTCTTCTGGTAATCCGTAGTGAGACCCGTGCCTAATTACTCTCCCTAATGCTTGGTTGATCTGACCTAAATTCCAAAACGGTGAAAGTATATGTACATGTCTGGTTCTAAATAATGTTACAGATTCGTTTAATACAGACGATCCAATTAGCAGTGAAATTAATTCACCGTTCTTATTTTTGAAACTGTTATATAATTCTAACATCGATTTGACCTTGTGTTCTGAAACACTTCCGTCAATAATAGCATATTTCTTACAATTACTAGAATTAGTATCCCAAGGCTTATAACCCTCGCTCTTCTCTAATACTTGTTTCAGAAATTCGGTTCCACGTTTCCTGAAAAAACAAAATACCACAGTGGGTTCTGTTGGAATTAGTTTCTTCACAAGTAGAGCAATTTTAGAAGATTGTTCTTCTAATGGTAACGAATTATCGTATGTGCTGGAGTACGTAATAAGACATTGTCTAGTATTAGAATATACATAATCGTCTCTAATATGTTTAAGATTTTCTAATTGAACTCCTTTGATTTTTGAAAGCTCTAATGTCAACTTGCCTACTTTCGTTCCAACCTGAATAACTTTCGCGTTTATGTGTTCGTTGTATGAAGAAAATGCAATACCTGAATTAGTTTTACCCAATTTAAAAATTCCTTCCATCTCTTCAATTGAATCAATCATCGGAGTCGCAGACATTATAAGTATTTTAGCATATTTCTGCTTATCTAATTCTTTTTTAATAATAATAGTTCTTTTAGAACTCTCTCTTAAGTTGTGGGCCTCATCAATTATAATTAACCCATACTTTTCCAAAATATTGTCTTTAAGCAACATGTTGTACACTTTAGAAAAAGTCATTCTCTCAATATTCTTAGATTGAGCTGTAAATCTGCTATCATTTGCCACTTTGAAATATTCTGATTCAAAATTATTCACGGCATTAACGGAATTAGACAGATATAGTACTTTAAAACCTTTATTTATATACATTTGGCTTAAACAAGCAGCTGCGTAGGTTTTCCCACTGCCTAGTTGGTAACAAACGATTAACGACTTGTGAATAGAAAAAGGATTAAGGTACGATAAAATAACATTTTGTTGAGGGAATGTAGATCTAAAAGCTACTTTATCGAAACTAGTGTCAAGCTCTTTAAAAATTGGTAGATAATTCATAGATTATTCTGTAATAAATTTTTACAAACTTTATATCCAAATAGTTTAATAATATGTCTAATATATATTCTTTGAATAGATCCTTCTGTTAATTCAAATCTAATAACGGCTTCTTGCCATGTGATATGTGAATTAACAATGTATTCACAATCTGTATTTATTTCTATCTCCGACTTATGAACTCTATTGAAATTCGTCATTTAACGGAATTAATATCACTACGTGAAGAACTGCTTTCGGATTTCGTAGAAATAGAATTAGAATGCAGAACGAGAATTCCAACACCTAGAAACTTCGTACCAGATAAAATTTACGAATTAGAATATTGCAGATCGATGAGATATAAATCAGTAGATTTTAGAATTATAAATGGAACTATCCAATCAAAAGAAAGAGTTAAATCGTATAAAATATTAGATTCGGTAAATGTCGTATTATCTATAGAACAATCACATAATAAACTAACATTCACTGATTTATTAGTACCTACCTTCAAAAGAAATATACAAAGACAGAGAGTAATGGATAAACCAGCGGTAGATATTTCGTGTGTAAACGGAAACGAATACACACTTGAAATTGAATTCAACTCAATTGAAGAACTAACATTGATACCAAATATAATTAAGGCATATAAACCTAAATATTGGCCAGTACAAAAACCAATAGATATTAATTCAGCACAATTGAAACAGAAACTCAAAAATGGTACTTGGTTCGTCTCTCATAAAGCAGACGGTGAACATGTACTAATACTGGAAGGAAATAATACTATACATTACTTATACGATACAGGAAAGATTACAGATACAAATGGAAAACAAATTTTTGAAAGATTTGACCCAGTAAATGTATACGAAGCAGAATTAATCGAAAACACTGTGTGGGTTTACGACTGTATAGTTTATAGGTATGAAATGTTAAAAAATAAAACATACGAATATAGAAAATCTAAAATTCCAATCAACTATAATATAAAATTATGTATGAAATTTACTTCAGCTTCAATAAATTCACTTATCTCATTCATGAAAACTCCACCATTGTTTAAATCAGACGGATATATCCTAACCCCTTCATCGTCTAAATTACCAATCATAAAATCAAAATTTGTTCCAACTACAGATTTTATTTACAGGGGAGGAATGCTTCTTCTAAGCGGAGAGCATGTATCAAATAGAATATCAACCTTTGATGGAATAGATAATGAAATATACGAAGTGGTCACTGAAACTATGTCTTTGGTTAGAAAACGTCCTGATAAATTCGAGCCTAACTCTGTAATATTTAATAACATTAATCCATTGTACAACTACATCTCATCCTTCTTATAATACGACAAAATTACATGCAATGTTGATTCAATCTCGACTTTACCCATAATTTCATCATATCTATACGTTTCTTCTTCTATTTTATCTAATAATTCGACTAAATCGTTATATGCTTCAACGAACCCCTTCTTATGATCTGAAGTATTGAAACTTCTCCCTCTTGTTGAAGCAATAACGTCTGTGCCATTTAACCTAAAAAATATATGAGAAACAACTTTTCCCGCTATCGCCAACTCTCTTGCTTCATTAAATTTATCAAGTGTGACTTTATAATATTTAACAGTATCGTTTAAAGAATGATGCTTGGTATATATAGATTCCCTGTATACATAATCTTCTTCATCTATATAGTACGTTTCTCTTATTCTAATATTTATATTATTTTTAAAGGGTATTCTTGTTCTGATCTTTCCTAACATCCACTCTCGAGCCTTGCTTGACAGTTTGTCATATTCTTCTTGTCCAATTTGCTTTATTAATTGTTTTGTTCGTTTTTCCTTATCGGATTGATTCATTTCCTCATGTGAATCCTTTTCAGATTCCTATTATAACTCATATCGTATAATGAATCCCGAAACTAAAGTTAAGAAAACTGTGTCAAACTTGGAAAAACTCATCGCAGAAACGACTTTCAACAACCTCATAAGCCAGTTGGAAGAATTAAATGTATCTTCTAGTGTAATCAGCAAATTGCAACCTTATACTTCAGTGAAATCAAAAACTAAATCCAAAAGAAACTTCCCTCAAATCCCACTAAAGTCACAGTGCTCCGCAATCAGTAAGTCAGGCTCAAAGTGTGTCAACCCAGCTTGTGATAAAATTTTGAAAATATGTTGGGCACACATGAACAAAGAGCAGCGTGTTGAATACCAGGCCGAGAAAAAGAAATAATTTACTAAAAAAATTTTGAACTTTCACCACCCTCTTTTAAAATCGATTCTTAAATAATTTTGAAATCCCTTCTAAAACAACTCCTACACCAACTAATCGGCGTTTCCCAACCAAACAGAACGTTTTACCCAACTAAATCAAAAAATATTAAAAAACAACTATAATAATACTCGAAAACCCTTCTGGGCCCACTTCCCCAACTAAAATTAAAACTAAATATCCAAAATCGCTGTTTTTCAGTCTC